>PVJL010000665.1:0-16362 GCA_004026885.1 Lyroderma lyra
TTTTTTGGTGGGATTTGAAGAGCCAAAGTCCCCTTAAGACTCTTCCCAGAACATTGTTCTAATAACTAGACAGAACTTAAGAACGGTAGATGGCATGGGGTGAAACTAGCATATATCATTAGGAGATTTGCTCAACAAAGGTTAGATAAAGGAAAAGGTGCTTTCAATGATAAAAAATAGAAACAAAGTGAGAAACTGAGGTCATCAGGTTTTTATGAAGAGTTTAATTTCCTAAATTCTTTTAGGTTTAATTGTTGGAAATTAATGTTAGCACAAAATGTTAATATTTTCCCTCCTATATGTGTAATTTCTTATGGTTACTTGGCTACATCTATGAAGACTCATATTGTGGTAATGTGGAGAACAAAGGAATGGAGCAGTGACAGAAATTTTGCCTTTCCTTGATTCCCCCCCCCCCCCCATTAAACCTACACGAAAGGAACAGTACTGTATTAAGCCACCATGTCTAATATTCCTTGGTGGTGACTAACAGAGAAGTCAGCACAATTTTTACAATTCTGAAAATAATTGTGATATCCTACTGGCTCATTACATGGGAATAAGAGACCAGTGGATATGCTAGATATAAAGAAATAATTATTGTCCCTGGACTCTAATATCTGATTTTGAATTTGAAAACTAACCTTGCATGCTGACTTTATAAAGCCCCCCCCACCCTTTTTAAATGATAGAATAAGTAGGTACTTATTATTGGCACAGAGATTACTGTGGAGGCGGGAACACTTGAACAAACAACTGTTGCTAAATCGTATGTATTGTGAAGAGACAGCTTGTTCCCAAAAATCTGGCTTATACCATGTCAACATTTTAAAAAGATGCTTCAAATAAGAAAAAGGAGAAAAATACAAATAACATAAATTTGACTTCAGAGTCTTGGAGAGTATTTCTGAGAACTGTGGAACTTAAGGGTACAATCAGACAACCATTTTTTTTCTCTCCCAGTTTCCCTCATGTTTTCTATTAAGTAATACATTCTATTTTCTTTTCATAATTTTTTTTCACTCATAGTAGACAGAACATACTGTGATTATTTAATTCTTATATTTATTGCACACCTATTGTGCTAGGAGCTACTTATAAAGAACTTACAATTTAGTATATAGGAAATACTCAATACCTGGGTAATCAAGTTGATTAATAGTCAAAACTTAAGATTACATAAATACTTTGGTCATGTTGAACAAAGATCTATAAATATTCTCAAAAAGGAGAGTTAGGTTAGCCTTTTTGAAAAGTGTATCAACTCACATTAGAATATTTTATTCATTCGTTCATTCATTTCAAATGTTTATTGAGAGTCCAACTTATGTGGTGGGTGATGTGCCAAACATCGAGGGTTAAAAAGTGAACAAAAGGTAGTTGTTTGCTGCTCTCAGTGTCCTCTTGACACCTACTACTTCTTGTGTAATTTATTTATGTAAAACATACATAATTGTAATGATTATACCTAAAGCATGAATGAAATCTCAAATCCCTTCCAGCTCTAAAGTTGTATAAGGGAAGATTGAGATTTAGTCTTGAAGAACAAAGGAAATTCAAAAAGTGGGGTGAAGACTTTCCAAAAAGAGAGTTACTCCCCCCCCCACACACACTCACATGCACGCTCACATCTGAAGAAGCAAAGCCTGTTGCAAGAGTAGAATGTAGGGGTCTGTAGGTCATATTGTGAAGGGTTTTGACAGAGACTGATCATCAGCCCTCAGGAGCCCTTCTCATTCTTTTCTGTCCCGTGAGAGAAGACAAAATTTTAGCTGGGCTCAGGCCTTCTTAGCTAGAGACGGCACCCCCAGCCTCTCTTGTAAACAGATCTAGTTTGCACCAATTGGGTGAATTATACACGACAGATGCAGATTCGATGTCATTTTCTTAAAGACAGAGCTGCTTATCCTTGACTTCCTCTGTCTTTTGCCTACTTTTGCTGGGAAACTGACAACTGGAGCAACTTCGGAAGCCATGAGTAATGATGGTAGAGCTACTTCTCCAACCACTGGTTGCTTATAGCCACCCTGTTGCGTGGGATGAAATACAGTGTGATGAAGTACCTTTTGGTACCGGCTTTTTCATTCAGCATAATTTTCTGGAGATTCATTCAAATCGTGTATATCAATAGTTCATTTCTTTTTATTGCTGAGTAGTACTCCATTATTATGGCTATATAATAGTTAGTTTAACCATTCACAAACAAAAGGACATCTGAATTGTTTCCAGTTCGGGGTTATTATTAATAAAACTGAGATGAATATATAGGTAGCATTTCTTTTGTATGGATATAAGTTCGTTTCTGTGGGATAAATGCTCAAGAGTTTAATTCCTAGGTCATATAAGTGTATGTTTATTTCATTTTTTAAAGAAATTGCCAAACTGTTTTCCAGAGTGGTTATATAATTTTACATGGTCACTAGAATGTACAAGTAGTTAATTTCTCCACATCCTTGCTAGTGTTTGGTGTTATCACTATTTTTTATTTTAGTTATTCTTATAAGTTGTAGTAATATCTCACCGTGGTTTTAATTTGTATTTCCCAGTTAGCTAATGATGTTGAACATTTACTCATGTGCTTATTTGCTATCTATTTATCTGCTTTGATAAAATGTCTCTTCATGTCTTAATCCACGTTTCATTTTATTATTTTTCTTTCAGTCTTCACTGTTTACTTTGATAATTTTTTTCTTTTCTGTTGAGTTTTGAAGATTTTTAAATTTTATTTTTTTATTAAATGTATTGGAGTGACATTGGTTAGTAAAATTATATAGGTTTCAAGCTATAAAACTGAAAGCAACAAAGGATTTTTAAAATATATTCTAAATTTAACTTTAAGAACATGGGTCTCTGAAAGATCTTGTTATGAGAATGAAGGGATAAATTGTGGACAGGAAGTATTTGCAGACCACCCTATCCAACCTTGGACCCATAGCTAGTCCTAGTCCTAGGTCTTGAAGATTTTCTCCTGACTTTTTGCTAAAAATTTTATAGTTTTACATTTTACATTTAAGTCCTTGATTCGTTTTAAATTTGTTTTTGAAAATATCTTTTTTATACTTCCAGAAATATCTGTAAAATATCTGTCATTATTTAATTTAGATGCAGAATGGGAAAGATTGAGCTGGGGGTGGAGTGAATTAGATTTTCCTAATAGGCAAAGATGACATATCACAGGCTAGAAGATATAAGCCAGGGGGGAAAAAAGAGTTCCAGTATAGAGGATAGCTAGTGTTCTTTCTACAGGGTGGTAGCCAGGTACAAAGTATCCTTAGGTGATTAACAGAAAGGGAGATTTTTAAAATACATATATAATTTTTTCAAACTTATTTATCTACTTGTCAGGCTACATTTTTCTTTTAGATTTAAACCATTTCAATTCATATTTATTTCCCATATTCCATTTAACTATATTATGAAATGATCCATTGATAGCAAGTAAAGACTTGACCTATAAAAGACAGAAATAATATGTCCCCTATCGATAGCTTCTATGTATATAACCCAGAATCTACTCACTTGATACCTCATGAGGAAGGTACTAGGATCAGGGGTACTTCTATAAAAATCATGTATTTTGATATATTATGTAGTAAAATGGTCGATATAGAGGCCCTTAGAAACCCCATTTTAGCTTTGTTGTCAAAGAGGACAATACTCATTAATTAGCCATTTTGGACTAGGAAGTTATTTCCTATTTTCTTGTTAACAGTTTTTGCTGGGAAAAATAGAAGGCAGCAGGAAAAGAGAAAGACCAAATATAAGATGGATTGACTCCACAAAGGAAGCCATAGACATGAGTCTACTGGAGCTGAGCAGGCTGTTGAGGACAGGACACTGTAGACACTACTCATTCATAGGGTCTCCAGGAATCAAAGTTGATGTAATGCACACAACAATTTTGCTCTTTGGATAAAATACTTGATATTGGGGAAAATTTGCACATCAACTGCTCTTAGTAAAAAAAGGATTCAGAAAAATTGACCATGACTTTTACATATTTTCATTTATTATAATCTGTAACATTGATGTGAAAAAAATCTATGTCTAAATAAATCTTAAAAAGCTCCTTTATTAGGATATAATAACAATTCTGAATGATAAGGGGCCATTATGCCATAGTTTGACACACTTTTCTTTCTTAGTGCAACACTTTTCTAAACTATTATGAATATGATCAGTCCTGATTTATTCTTATTCATATTTTTTTTCTATAAGCCAAATTATTATCCATTCATACTCTGTATGAAGTAAAACAACTGATGTTGCAATTTTGATGAAGAAATCTACTCTTTATTTCTATGATGTTAGCACAATATACTCACACAATAGCTTTGATCTATAACTTAACAAAATACATTATAGCACTTTACAAATTTTATCAGTTTGGAAAACATTGCATAACATTTTATTAAACACAATACTTTATTTATTATATATTATCATAATTCTATTTACTTTAAAAAGATAATTAACTCTCTTTATTCAATACTTGGTTTTATCAGTAAACCACAGCCTAACAAAGGAAGAAGTGTTCTCATTAGCAAATAAGATAAATAGAACACTAAGAAGAAAAAAATACCACCTGTTAGTCTCATTTATTTTAAATTAAGGTACCAGTGGAATGTAAACAAATTTTTTTCTGTAATTTCTTTTTTTACAAAAGATGTGATATCAAATATACATGCAGAGGTCTTGAGTTCTAACGACTATCATTATAGTTCCTTAACAATGTGGTACAATTTGTTAAGTCATTAAAAACTTTAGCCTTTGGCACTTTGAGTAGAAAAAGAATATATCAATATTTATGTAAAGAAAAAAAAGCTCAATGACTAGAGAAGTACTTTAAAATCTTTTGTTAAGAAATAAGAAAGATTAGGAAATACCACACTGCACCTGAAATGCTGCAGCTTTTGTTTCCTTCGGAGTGCTAAAACCAGTCCACCTTTCTCTCTGCAATAGGCAAAAGCCAGGAGGAGGGTCATAATGGTGGTGGTGTTGAGAAGTGGGGAAGGCAACTTTTTATTCCCACTCCCCTCTCTGAGAAGGAAATTGTCAGAAGGGATGTAGTGAAATCTGTATTTTATTGCCAGAGTTTTCAGTTCTGCTGGTTTCAGCTTAATCCCTAATGCTTTAGGACGTGGGTCACTCTAGAAAGCTCTGCTCCTTAGAATTCTTAAGAAATGGTGTTAAAAAAACTTGAATCCTAAATTCCAAGAATCAAATACTTCTTAAATTGGAGATACTAAAAATGTTTTGTCTTTATCTTCTTGATGATACTGGTTTCCTTTGATTTAAGCTGAAGGCTTCATTCAGGATAGGTAGCAAAAACTGTTGTTAACACATTAAGCACTAAAACTGTGCCTGTTAGGTATTTTGAAGAAATATATTCTTAATTTATTCTATGAAATACTTTTATTTTTCTATTTGCATTTGTTTGGATTCTTTCTGTTGGTGTCCAATTAAAAATATATGAGGGAAGAAGGTAAAAATCCAGCTACTGTGGGTCTAATTTACTGTTTATGAGGATATCAAAGAAGTTAATAACCTGGAACTAAGTGAAACTCTTAGATTACTTGCTAAAGAGCAACCTAAGCCAGCTGGTTTGAAACATCTAAGGGTAGAAATGACCAATATTGCTGGAAATGTAACCCATATGTCATGTTTTGGTTCAGACTTCTTGTTTATAAATTCACAGCAGTATATTTTGCTCAAGAAATGTCAACTATTATTTTTGCTTTAAAAATAGAAGAACATATTTATAATGTCAAAAAATTTAAAAATCAATAAATAAAGGACAAGACAAGTAAAATACAAAATATGATCACAACAATTTCAAAAGACTCTCTAAAACAATATATATTTTAAATTATGCAAATTTACTTACTAAAAACCAGATATTTTTATTAGCAGTGCCTATACTTAAATAAAGAATAAAGCAGTGAAAAAATAAACTATGCAGAAAAGTACTAACTATTCTGCTTTACTGAAAATATTCTTATGCAATTTTTTGTTGTTGAAGAAAGCATAATTTTGAAAAAATGCACAAAACCTTTTCATTTTCGGCTGTGACAGAGCCACTACAGAGAAGCTGTGGGGTGTCCTATTCTAACACAAAGCAGCCAGCATCTTCTTAATACAGTAGCATTTCTTTGACAAGGAATTGCACACCACTATTTCACAGCTAAATAGAATTTGAGAGTTTACATGGTATATATACTATAATAATCAGCACCACCCATAATGAGCTTTAGGTGCAGGTTCTGCAAAACGAATATATAATACTGCATGGCCTCTGCTGTAGGGAAAACGTGTTCTGTATCCCCACAGCTAATTATAAAGAAAAATCCCCAAAGTTGGCACATTCAGGAAGTAAAATAGTATACATTGAAGGAAACCACTTTCTTCTGATACTGCCCTCTGCAAACCTTTTGAGTTTGAAGCTAGGTTTTAAGAGTCTTCACGTTACCACATTAGTCAGGTTCTTGCATTGTGCTTTTCCTTCCCCTTGATGTGAAATCTACAAGTGTGAGTGTAGTAGTCCTCAAGAGTCACTGAGTCTGGGCTGATTATGGGTAGTCTAGTTTGGTGAGAAGTTTTCCCAATCTGCTGGAAAAGAGCACAGGAAGAATGAGCCCGTGGTCATCTGGGGGGTCGCCCAAATGATCGAGTGGCCATTACTCAATCCTTATAAGCCCGTGTGGGGGAGGTTCCCTTGTAGAAGATATTTCTGGTGTTTTCAGGGCTGTTGCTTCTTTCAGGGATCAGTATGATGTTGCCCTTTCTTCGAAGAGTGGAGTCACGGGAAGAAGAAATGGACAGCGTCTCTGAACCCATTTCGCTGCCCTCTACTGGGGTGACGCGGATGGTGGTGATTCCATGGTGGTGATGCTCGTTGTTATCAATGTTGCTTCTCTTGCGATCTCCAGAACCAAAACCGTCTTTCAGGGACTCACAGCTTTCTGAGTCCCTGTTGAGATCATTGAGCTCATAAGTTTGGCGAAGGCTGCCCTTTTCAGGGGCTTTCCATTTCCAGGAGCCACTGCCTTCACCTTCGGTGGACGGGATCTGTATGATGGGCCTGTTGTTCTCCGGGTGAGCCTCCACCCTTACGATCCCACTGGGTTCGTGGTCTGTCAAGGTTTTGTATCGGATGGAGCCAGTGCAGGAGACTGTGCTGCCTTCGGTGTTCTTGGGGCTGCTTTGGAGGACGCCCTGCTGCTTGGACATGGCTATCACTTGCATGATTCGGGGCTGGCTATTGCTTCTGTTACAGGCCACAGTCTTCTCTGCAGCTTTCAACCACTTGGCCCGAGCAGAGCTGCTTTTGGGGGAGGTGCTTATGTTTTCCTGGGTCTCTTCTGGGATGTGCACCAACTGTGAGGACCCAGGGCGGGACTGAATGGACACTCTTGGTCCCCCAGGCATGCTGTTGTTACACCCGGGGACAGTGCCAGGCTGGATCTTGAGGTACTGATTGCCAGGACCATGGTGATCTCCATTCACCCCCACCCTTGACGGCTCTGAGCTTGACCTCATTTCTATGGATCTGGGTGGTGACTGTCCGGGCTCAGTCTCTATGACCTGCAGGGACAACTTCCGACTTTCATTCTTATTCTTCCACTGGGTGAGGAGCTGCTTTGATCGGGCAGAATCCATAGAGGCATGAATGGTGGTGTTTCTTCTGACAGGGTCTTCTACGGACGGAGTGTTGGCTCTAGGCAGGGTGTTGCTGAAGGTCACCATGTTCTCCTTCCCCATGGGGCTCCGAGGAGTGATGATTTCCACGTCAGCATTTGCCCTTTTGAGGTTTGTCAATGAGCTAGCATCTCTGTGGTTTCGGTTGAGGATGCCTTCTGTGTGAGCAATGCCATCACTGCTGCTACCATTTTTAGCAGATAAAACTCGGCTAGGGTCCTGATTGAGGTCTGTCAGAGACCTGAGGGCTTCTCTGTGCTGAAACATACTCTCTTCGCTAGGCAGAAAATTCCCAACAGCATACAGACCCTGGTGTTGAAGAGAAATAATAAACACCATGCACCAGAGAACATGGTTACTAGGAGTTTGTCTCTGAGGACCCACTGACCCACATAAATAAGGTATGTACTGTCTATACAACACTGACCAATACAAGTAACAAAAACCAAAAGCTACAACTACTGGGAAAATAGTTTGAACTTATATCATAAATTACTGAACTAGGTGTTCAGAAATATGGAGTCCATTTTTTTTATTATTACTTGAATATTTCTTCTTTCAAATGTTTTTGAAAATTTAATCATCTGCATGATTTGAAATATATCTCTATTTATGAACGTTCTTCTGTTTTTCAAAGCAATTCATTTTTCTGGATTTAGGAATCTCTCACTGAGTGACATCTCAAATGGCTTTTAAATAATTTATTTTACCTTCCATTTTCAATCACACCTTATGATGGAAAGCAGAAGTATGGAAAATATAGAGCAACGAATCATTCATAAAACATAATATCAAGTTTGGCAATGAGGTCAGAA
This sequence comes from Lyroderma lyra, assembly GCA_004026885.1. Lineage (NCBI taxonomy): Eukaryota > Metazoa > Chordata > Mammalia > Chiroptera > Megadermatidae > Lyroderma > Lyroderma lyra. The sequence continues at coordinate 8,514 of PVJL010000665.1, forward strand.
ATGCATGTTGTTACAACTCACATTGAGTACAGCCCTGTGTGTTCAGCATTGTACAGTGTTCTTGGAAAAGAGGGCAGAAACTGTCACTAGATGGGGGCACTCATGTTCTTTCTTGATTTAAACTTGGTCTTGAGTTGGGAAATAATATTTGATAAATTTAGTACTATTATGTTAAATTTGAGCCAAATTTTATTTAATTTTCTTCGTACTCAGGCTATCAATTTTTTATTTGTTTTAGATTTGGGGAGATAAATATTTGGAAAAGGCAGAAGTTCAGATTCAGAATTTTTACCTTTTTTACACGTAGAAGTTCTAATCCCTGCTGGATTTTGGCTTTTGGGATGCTGAGTGTAGAGATAAGAGCAAGCAGCAGATATGTATTTGCATGCTAACTTTAATAGGTGGTAGCCACTGTCTACTTATCAAATCAAACCAAAAGAATCCCCTGAACTTAACATTTTATAGCGTGCTTAACAGCTTACAATGGCATTGCTTAGAACTGATAAATTTCCAATTTCAGGGCATAGGGTGCAGAAAGGAATGGAAGAAAGTCAAGCTTCTGCCTCTCCAACTACTTTAATTCCTGAGTCAAATCTTCTTCTAAATGATATCTGTTTATACTCGCACTGTCAGAGTTCCCAAGATGAACAGTCCCTAGTTAATCTTCCATTAGTAATGGTTTTTAAATTATAAGTTTAAAAAATCCTCTCCTAGATGGCAAGTAACCTCTGCCTGTATTGTTCAATATTCTTTACCCAGCACTGTGCGTACTAAGAATAATTGCTTAATCCTTATTATGATAAGAGATAGATAGCTATTATCCCCATTTATTGGTGAAGAAGAAACAGACTTCTGAGAGGCTATGTAACATGGCCAAGTGGCAAAAGATTTATGTTCAAGCCCAAATCCTGTGGGTTATGGAGCCCATGCTCATTCCAGGATACTATGAAATCACACATGAACTAGGGAGGGACAGTTCTCAGTCTTCTCTATTTACTCTGTAACACACATTGTCAGTCAATACTCCTGCAGACAAGCAGGCTTATGCACATTTCCTGACACACTAACTTTATTTTGATCAATGAGATTTGAGGTGACAATCTTGACCATGCTGGTTTATAAAAATGAAAATAAATTCAGTGCTCACTTCAGTAGTTTTAATATTTTTGTGATCATTTTTTTTATGACACCTTTCCCATGTGCACCAAGACCACATCACTGAGAACTGCTGCTATGGGTAATTAATTTTTATTTCGCTGTCAGCTTGCTGGTATTTCCTGGCTGCCTTTTCTTCTTATGACCTGGCAACTTTATATACTCTCATAACTGTAACGGTACTCCCACCAATAATGTCCATGATTTCCAAATCTAGTTCCTCACTACTGAATGCTCTTTTGTGCTCCAGACTTAACTCTTCAACTGCTTATTGATTCTTCAATTGAGCTCATCAATCCCGTTTTCTCCTACCACCCTGCTTCCTCTATCATTTGCCTGGCCTTCTAATGAACTCACGCCATCTGCCCAGCCTTCCAAGCAGGAAACCTGGCCCTTACCCTTCATTCTTCCTATTTCCTCACTCTATTCTTATACTTGCTTTTTCACATGTCCATCTTTTTGCATGTGCATTTTCTTCTGCCCAAATGCCCTTCCTCCTTTTCTTACCTTCAGAAAAAAATTTTAATTTTTGAAAAACCAAATTACTTCTATGAAGACTTTCATAACTTCCTTGGTCAGTTTACTATTCCCAAAGCACTTGTGCATACTTTTTATATCATTTAACATATTGTCACCATTTCTACTTTTGTTAGTCTTTATGGTGTAAACTCCTTGAGGATTTATTTTATTCCTCACTGTTCTAATGTTCAGTATAGTACCTGGCACAGATTGGATTTTAAATACATGCAAAATAAATGTATGTATGTATGAATGAATGAATGAATGAAATGGACAATCTCAGTTTCCTTATGCCGAGGATACTTCCCTTGAAGAAAGATCAGGCTTAAAAATAGAGTAATGTTAAAGAATTCAGTATTAGTTGAATCAGTTATAGCCTGCTGTTACACTGCATTGTTGGGCAAGTTATATAATCTTCTACTAAACCTTCACTTTCACTGACCTTACATTCACTAATACTCACTTTCTTCTGCAAAATTATACGAGTAATAATGGTCCCTGACTATTTTTGGGGAGGTAAAGTGTATAAGGATAAAATGTGATAATTCTAAAATTACAGTTTCTGGCCCATGGTAAGAGTTTAATAAGTTATTTTACTGAAAGTGGGATAGGTGCTTGGTCTTAGAATAAAGAGGCAGCCAGAGATTGTTTCATACATTACTATCGTGCAAAATACTCTACACACATTTTCTATTTTAAACTGTGGTTTATCAAATAATAATTAATAATAATAAATTATTTACCAAGTACAGAGCAATTCCTCCTCCTATTAAAAAACCACAATAGACATCAACTGGGTGGTTCTTATACTGCGTTATCCGTGTTAGCCCACAAATGATTCCACAAATGATGAATGTGAAGACCAACAGAGGTTTCAGAAGCTTAGAGGAATCCGTTAATGTGGAATTGAAGTACATCTTAAAAATGAAAGAAATAGGTTAAGGAAGGTCATTTTATTAATAAATTATAATAAAATAAAAAGTTAAACTCAAGACTAACTGATAGCCTGAGCATCAGTTTTACTGTTCCATTCCCCCTGCTATTGGCTATATTGTATACCTGAAAAAAGGAAATATATGACAAAATTCATGAAATAAATAACAGACCTCTCATTTAATTACACAAATGTTTGAAAAAAAATTGGAGCAGTAGAATTAACCAGACAACTGTTTAGTATTCATGTTACTGGTCACATAATTTCAGCCCATTTTTCTCACATAAGACCCAATGGACTATGTATTAATCATATATGATGACAATTCATTGTATAGAATTTATCACGTTTACACTGCCCTAGAACTGCTGTTACATAAATACTGAAAGTAAAATTGTGCATGTATAGATGTATATACTTAACATAGTTCTTTCAGTTTTAGAAATTATAACATTCATACAGTTTCACAATAACATGAAGTATAATATTACATTAAAGGGGTATTAGGCTAAATAAATAACATGACTATGTAGAAAATATATTTACTGTAATATTGTTTATAATAGATCCAATTTCTGCTTTTGATGCCATTGAATTGAAGGTCTGCTGTGCTAAAGTTTACTGTTCTGTTGTTACATGGCTATATAATGGACTTGGTAGGAGACAACATTCATTCCTCTGATTTCCTCTAGGACACAGATTGATGAAAATGACTCAGTTACTTACCGAAACATACACAGCTGCAAAGGCAGCGAGGGTCGCATGTTGAGAAGGGAATGATTTTCTGCCAAAGGAAACAGTCAAATTATGCCTTCTATTTCAGGTGTACTGCTATCAATCATCTCAAGAACACTGGGTGGTTCAACTTCAAAGACACAAGGCAATAAACTATAACTTTAATTTCAGTTTTGTTTTCTGGAGAAAGTTTTGAGTGGCAAACACTGCTAACCACTGTTCATATTAAAGAAGAGTAGTGATGTATTTTCCAATAGAAAGTGTCAGCTGGCTTTATAAGGCATCACTTCATTACACCATTGGCATTGGAATGATGGTTGACAGTAGAAATGAGTTAGAAAATGTAATTGTTCTTTGGTATTAGAATTATATCAGTTTAAAGTAAAAGTTCATAAAACATAGGATTTTAAAGCTTTCTAAAAGTTTTTCTATGCTCCTACATACATGGTTTCATTTACATAAAATTTTAAAAGACAAAATATTCTCCCAGTAATGGGACTAAATTTGTTTTTTCACTCTATAAGCAAAAGAAAAATCTAAGTTTAACAAAATTTTCTCTGTATATTCCACTTTAAAATAATTATTATTTCATGAATCACAGAGCATCTTTTTTAGTTAAATAATTTAAGAAACAAGAAGGTAGAGGTGGAACACAAGATAGTGGGAGAGACACTGAAAAGGACAGAAAAAAGAGGAATAGAGGTTTCATTTAATGAATAAAAAAAGTATAAAAAATAAAAATTAAGTTAGAATACTGTCCTCTTAATTATTTGGTACCCAATAAAAAAGATTACCATTCAACACAGACAAGATAACGTAAAAAGGATTGGGAAAGAATAGGGGACATAGGTCTTAAATGTAGGTGTAAAATTATTTGAATGAACCATGAGAACTTGAATGTGTATAATTACATAAAATCAGACTCTGATTCTTCTTCAAGTGTACTTAATTAGCTTTTAACTCTTAAATCGATCGTTGGGAACTCATTGAATGGCAAATACAATTCTTACAACAATCATTTATTGTCCGTAATCTTTCCGTAATTTATTTCTTTTGAACTTCTAAAATATTACCTCTTGTAATACAAGTTTATTTTTACTTTATTGATTAGAGAAAAGGTAATGCATTGGTAGTTTCTTGAATTTTCTGTCCTCTATTTTTTGAAATGCAATGTTAGAAGCTATACAGATCTTCTGGGTTTATTTAAAGTAGACATATGCGCCCCCATATGTTATTCCTTTTAAAACTCTACCAAAAATAAAATTCACATGATTTTTAAAAATCAAATATATAATGGAGATATAAATATCATAGGTATTTAGTTTTCCACTTAAGTCAATACAGAATACACATTGACAATAAGCTATGACTATAAATATCTCAAAATAAACCAATTGTGATAACCTAAAACCATAATGAGTATGGGATGATCACAGAACATCAGTAGGGTTTGGTGATATAAAGATTAATGGCAAGAATGTGGGGCTGAAATTTAGAGACAGAGATAAAGATTTTGAATGAGTCACCAATGGGTTTCTAGGGTATAATCATTACAGAAATAACTGAATTGAGAAGAAAAATAAAACCAAAATCATTCTGACCAAAAAATGTCTGCCTAAGGTGATACCACAAGCTGTCCATGAACAATGAAAACACTGATATAGCATGTTCTTAAGTTTTAGTGTCTAACCTGCCGCTGTTGATAAGTGTAAGGTCAGATCCTGAGCAAATGTCTTCTACAATGTAGGAATTTTCTTTGCAAGACACATTCAGAGAGGTGTAGTTTGGCTTGCACACAGTCAGAAAGTAAGGTGCCTGATATCCTGTGGACAGCTGTATGATATCTGTAATGAGAGCTGTAGAGCACAGTCCAAATATATGAACACCTATAAGCAAAAGGAAAGAAATTGTTAGCAAGGTAGTAAGTGCTTAAAGCTGATGTTTGGATCATCATCAGCTGTGTTTTTTATACATCAACATGACAACCTTCAAATCTTGTGGTCATTTTCTCTGAGTTTATTTTAAGAAGATAGTATAAAAATTTCTAAACTTCGAAATAGACACTTAAGGCCAAAATAAGGGCATCCCCACAGTCATAATTTGAAGTATTTTGGTCAGTTTGGTTAAATAAGGCCAATTCTTAATATTACTAACCATAGGTCACTAGTCAGGCACATGGGACATGTTAAGGAACATGTTAATCACACCAACTGTGTGATTAAAAGGATCAAATATGGGGAATGAAGCAAAATTCAAAATCATTTGAAATGACTTAGCATGCTTGAACTGCCAGGGCTCTTATACCAGTAACTTTTTACTCCAGCCACAGTTGTCAGACCTTACAGAATGGCTTCTAACTCCCTACAAACTGTAGTCATACTAGGAATGCTAATTAAAACACAGAAAAGGGCAGGAGCGCCCTGTCCTGGAAACAATAATCATATCTTGGGTACAGGGTTGTGGGAACCTTCCTGACTGTTTGGAATTTGGAGATGATGCTCTTATATCTCCTGGCCCAAATTCTATCTTGTCTCCTGGCGCCAGTCCTAAACAATAAACTCACACACCCTGATGCACCTTTGTGCACTCAAACTCCAGTCTTGCTCCAAGTCCCTTGCTTAACCTCATCCTTGGGAGTCTAGCTCTGCTCACATACACATGATCTGACTTGCCTGCAACCTCTATATTGTCTTGACAGCCTCAATTTACTCTGACTTGACAGTCTGGATTCTGATTTATGATGGTGAGAGGCACCTGGATAGTTTGTCAATGAACTCTTCTAGACCAAGACCTCTGGGCTGCCCGTTCTCCTGTTTAGCATTTTCCTTTTCCGCGTATTTCCTCTTAACAACCATTCTCCCAACTCCTTCTCTACCCACTCACCTGCAATTCATGACACAGAACAGTTACTTCCATACAACAATTCCTAGCAGCATGTAGGATCTTAGAGAGGAGTATGGATATTTTTATACTTTGGAGAGTGAGAATCTCCAGGCCCACCGAGGATGGGCATTGCTGACACTGGGACATTTTCTTTAGAGTAAGATGGACCATCATCAGAGTTATAAGGCTTCTCAGAGAGGATATATAGCTCTTTTATACAGCACTTTGTGACATTAGGGATCAGCTATACGTCCTGAAGTTGTGTTTCTTTGCCTCAGTACATGGCCTTCTAAGCGGCCTATTCTTGTCTTACAATCTTGTGCCCTGCTTAGTGGGGCAGAGTCCAGGCCATGTGTTAGACCAGGTTTTTTCTCTGAGTAGGGAGACAGTTATATTTAATTATTTACTAGGTATTGAATTAAACTACCTACCTATTCCTTTGACAGGAGAGGTTATAGGTAAAATAACTTTTTACTGACTTAATTGGGAAGGAATGGAAAACATCCACGTTGGTGTGATGTAATGTGGTTTGACTTCTCAACTCAGTTAAAAGAAAGAAGGGACTGTGAGTCAAACAACATTAGGATGTTCCCAGGGTAATCAGAAGAGATGAAGGTTTAGTTGCTGGTTTGCTTCAGATGCTGGTTAGCCAGGCCTATGGATTTTCTATAGATCTCACAAAAAAATAGAAGGTAAAGTTAGAGGATATAACCAAAGACAGATAGCCATGATGCAGTACTGTATGGTGACATTTCCATGCACATTAACTTCTGGATAAAAACATTTCAGGATGGTTGAAATGGAATCATTAATGTGGTTAAAGTAATTTCTGAAGAGTTATCCATTCATGCTGGTCTGGTGACACTTATTTTCAACTTTAAAAAATGAACACGGATCCAATGAAACCATTTTAAAGTAAACTTATGCTTCCATTAGAGCTAAGACGAAAATATACTGAAATGCACAGCATATTAGCTCTCAGAATAAGAACAATAATAGTAACAACACATTTCAGATACAAAGCCCAAATTGGATGCATTAACAGTTTTTTTGGTATAAGGAAAACTCATCATGTATGTAAAATGACACATCTAAAACAAAGCTTTAAAGACTTAATGTCTGTAATTAAATATAACATTTCTATTCGGAAACAAAAGGATTTTACATTTTTGTGGTTCCCACACCCACCAACAAATCGGACAGCTCTTCTAAGGAAAGAGTTGAAGTTGCAGCCTCCAGCATTAATGTTGGGCTCCAGTCCAACCCCATTTCTCCTTTTGGACAGGCAGCAGTAGAGAATTCCTTCCCCTACCATAATCTGCAAAGACAAAGGCGGGTTCAGAATGGGCTCAATGGGTTCAAATGAATTGTAAGTTATGTCTTAGCACACCATCAGTTCAACAAGGTAAAAATGTGCTTTTCCTAATACCTTTAGAAATGTGCTCAGTTTCTCCTGAGAATTTGGAGGAGCAGTGAGAAGTAAGCACCAGGACACCGTAAAGGGCATTGGTTGGATCTTCTGTGCTTCTACATACTGGTTAAGGGTGTAATAGCATCTCGGAGTTTTAATGTGGTCGCAGCACCCAAACTTTGGCCCTTTGCCCAACAACACCCAGTACTTCT